>PVJO010001680.1:0-38889 GCA_004026905.1 Hystrix cristata | reverse complement strand
ATACCATCTCACTCCAGAAAGAACAGCTATTATCAAGAAATCAAACAATAACAAGCGCTGGCGGGGCTGCGGGGGGGAAAAGGAACCTCCACTGTTGGTGGGAATGTAGACTGGTCCTGCCACTGTGGAAATCAGTGTGGAGATACCTCAAAAAACCACAACTAGAGGTTCCATTTGACCCAGCTATTCCTCTGCTGGGTATCTTCCCAGAAGAATTAAAATCATCATATCACAGCGATATATGCACAACCATGTTCATGGCAACACAATTTGTAATAGCTAAGTCTTGGAAACAATCTAAATGCCCAACAACTAATGAATGGCTAAAGAAGATGTGGTTTTTCTACACAATGGAGTACTACTCTGCCATAAAAAGGATAAACTAGAAATATTTGTAGGTAAACAGATGTACCTTGAGAACATACTCTTAAGTGAAATAAATCAGACACTCATGAATACACGTCGAATTGTTTCTCTGATATGAGAAACCATAAGTGTAAATAAGAACAAAGAAGTGTAACAGATATTATATAAAAGGAAGATAATATTCAAAGAGAGAACTAGAAAGGGAGAAAGGAGAAAAGAAGGAGGGGAAAAAGAAAAGAAAGGAGAAAGGGAAAAAATGGAAAAATGTAAGTAAACCTGTTGCAAATAGGGAAGAGTGGGGGAATGGAAGGGAGAGGAGGGGAATGGGGGAAAAACCAAGATATATTATGTACAGGTACAAAACAACCATTTTGAATGTGATCATTATGTATACAATGTACCAGTACACGTTCTTGGTTAAAAAAAAAAAAAAGATGAGCACTGTTTTTAAGTGCAACAGAAATTTACCATGCATAGCTCTTGATAGTAACTTTGCAAAACAGAAAAGAAATATCACACACACGTGTATGTATATCTTACCTACAATATACTAAAAGATCTAGCAAAGTAAATCTGTATTCATCAAATATGAAGTTAAGAAATATCTCATGACTCAACCACAAGGAATAAGTTAATTTAATTCCCTTTATACTATCAGAAAATTAAGAAGAATATAATGTACCTTTTAAAGAATGGTTAATAACACTTCATTAGCCAATTTCCCAGGCTTTTAAAATGTTAATACATGCTTGCTCCTCCTTCCTCTAAAGAATAATCTAAAGATTGTTCCACAAATAAAAGGATAAACAGTTACTTCTGATGATGATGTCTGCCTAGTCCACCACCTACAAGAAAAAGGATTATCTTGGAATACAGAAATCACTTAATATCTCATAGCCATAATGTAGCCAGTATTCCCAAAGTAGTTACTAGCTCTGTAGGGGAATTTTCCCTTCATAACTGTTCTGAGTACCAAAAGACTGACGTAAGCAGACGTCTTTCTCCCTGGAGAATCTATTCTTTAATTGCTAATTTTAAAAGAATATCAAGAGTAATTTCATGAGTCCTGATAAAGCTGTTGATTAAATCTAGATACTGTGCTTCACTCTTTCCTGGATAGTTTAAAATAACAGGAAAGGAGGTGCTTTCTGCCTTTAAAAATATATAAAGAACAGAGTGGGAAAGTTTGGTTGTGAGGCTGTACTAGAAGTGCTTTGCCCTCATGTTACTCATGGCCCATGGCCAGTTTCTGCATGTATAAGGATTAAATCACTCAGCAAACATAAAGCTCTGCCTGTGTGACTTCTTTTATAGAATAAAGGCTTTACAACACACCCTTTCATGGGCTCCCTCTATTAAACACTGCTGAATGCTTTCTGAAGCAAAGGTCAACGATATAAATGCAATGAAAAAAAAAAAAAAGGCCTGTTAACACACCACTTACGTTTATCCATAGATTTGAAATAAAAGAACTGAAGATCCACAGCTTCGTATTTAGAAAATAAGAGTACGGAACTGGATTTTCAAAAGAAATCAGTTATCTATACTACTGAAGTCAGCTAACAAAAATTTTAAGATAGAAATTGCTCATCTGGTGTCACTTCTTTAAAATGTGAGTTTCTGCTAAAATATTAATGTAGGACAGAGAATAAGATTAAAAAGAAGAATATACAATTATTCGTAAAAAGCATAAGTTTCAGCCACACTAAGTACAAATAAACATATACTATGTATTTCTTAAATTAGCCCAGATGGGATTCTCAGATTATTTTATGGTATCATTGTTACAGAATTTACACACTCATGGGCATGAACAAATATTACAAAATTTTAACACTGAAAAATCTAGTTCTAGGCGTTAGAGGTAGATCAGTGATAGAGTATGTGCTTAGCATCTGCAAGGCCCTAGATTCAATCCCCATGCCAACATTTTTTTTTTTTTTTGAGATGGGGTCTCATATGTAGTTTAGGCTGGCCTTGAACTCACTATGAGGCCCAGGCTGACCCTGAACTCACAGCGATCTTCTTGCCTCGGCTTCCTACATGCTGAGACAACAAATGTGTACCACCACTCCCAGCCTCACTATTTAAAAATATATATGTATTTTTTTCCAACATGAACAGTTATTAATTTTTTCAAAAGGGAACTCAAAGGCATGTCATTTAAAGATATGGCACATATTTATGTCACAAAAATACAAGCCAAATTATCTTTTTAAAGGGTTTATTCTGTTTAAAATGAGTCGATAGAGAATATTCAGAATTTCTATTATTTTATAATCATATTGATTAAGTGGGAAGGGTAGAATTCAGGAAGGACACTAGAGTTTACAGGAAAAAACACAGCCTGAGGAGACCAAGAGAGCTTGGTTCACAGTCCAGGTCTGCTAGCGACTGGTTGGCAGAAAGTATTTATTCTCTGGTGGCCTCAGTATTCTCATTTGTAAAATAAAGACAGACCAACTTATGTAGTGTTATTGTGAGAACTGAAGAGTGCATACACAGGGTACTTAGCACACTGTCCAACACATACGCATCCTCAAAAGTGAAAGGCACTGTGAAGATAATGACAATATCCTAGGATCTTTATTTATTTATTCTGAAGCTTGTAAGGAGAACAGGTTAGACTTCCCAGTAGGCAAAGAGAAGGAAGTCTCTGTTACTTACTTTTGAAAATCTGTTAATAAATCTGAAAACATGGCAAGAAATTAAGGGTTAATTGCTAGTTTGGGCCAAAAATGTGGCTAGAAAAAGAGAGTCCTTTATAAACACATAGTATAAACAGTATTTGGAAAGGAAATTTTAAAACAGAGAAGGGAAAAGATTTGCAAAATCCTGCAGTAGGTAGGATCAAAGACACCTGGACCTAACATGCATTTGTACCAGCTATCTAATGATTTAATTTATTTCTGAATTGTCAAAGGTCTTGGCACGTTTTTGTTATCAAATATTGTCCACTGTCTTAAGATTTATTAGATATGAATTATATGTATATGTACACCCTTATCAATTTTCACTCAAGCAATCACAGAGTAAATTAAAAATGTAATTCTACTTAGGGGAACTGACACACTTATGATCATTCAGAAGCCTTGGTTTCCCTCCTTCTTCCACCTCAGCTTACATGTAGGCAGTCTGACATGGAGAGAAAAAAAAGGCAACTAAGTGTATCAATTTTCTTCTTCCTCTTCTTTTTTAGTAACTAAAAACAATTTAGTTTGAGAAGAGACTGAAACTATTAAAATGGAGTCCACATCTAACAGAAAATTTCTGAGTACAAGCTCTCTCAATATATTAAAAATAAGTTTTAGGAAGTAACTAGAAAAAGGTTTTCTCACTAGAAAACATTTTTTTATTGCCATAATTTTATTTATTTTATTTTATTTTTATTTTTACCAAGAACATGTATTGGTACATTGTATACATAATGATCATAATCAACATGGTTATTTTGTACCTGTGACACGACCCCCAGGGGTCTTGGGGGGGAATCCCGCTGTCCCTGGTGGGAGTGCCGGGCACGGAGATGGTGCCTAACCCGGGCCCGACTCTCGCTCCGACGCAGAAGGTTGAAGGAAAGTCAGATTGAGACCACAGGACCAAAGCAAAAGTAGCTTTTAATAGAAGCAAGAGCAAGTATAAAGCTGCTGTCTCTCAGTGAGAGAAGCAGGGGAGCCCGAAACTGAGCCACCGTTGGGCACACACCCATTACATCTTTTATAGGACTTGACTAGGGGCCTACCCTGACTTTCTCAGCTGAGGGTGTCACTACTTGATTGGTCAATTGGCTCATTACTAGGGAACGCGGGGAAGGGTCTCTGGGGACTTCCCACTAAGGTCTGGGGTCAAGCTTTCTTTTTTCTAACTTCTGTAAAGGCAGTCTACTAGAGAGAAAATGTGACCACAGGCTGTCAGTCTCGCTGGCAGTGTCAACCACAAGTGACTGTAGACTGCCATTTTTGCTGGCAGCGTTAACCACAGGAGCTGCTGCAACCTGTTTTTGCGCTTAATAAAGTGCCCTATTTCTCTTCTCCGGGGGGTGTCCTCTCATTCTAGCCCTGCCTAACATCCCCCTCCGGCCCCTACACCTGTACATGATGTATCTTGGTTTTCCCCCCAATTCCCCTCCCCTCCCTTCCACTCACCCACCCCTCTCTATTTGCAACAAATTTATTTACATTTTTCCATTTTTTCCCTTTCATCTTATTTTTCTTTTAACCTTTTTTGTAAACTAGAAAAAGGTTTTACATGAGAAAATAAACAAAATGAAAAAATATTAATTTTTCATTTTATGTTTCAGTCATGATTTTGTAAAGGTAGTAAAAGAAATAGTTTTTCCTTTCTTGCTATGAAAGAAACCCCATAATTGGACATTTTGGCAAAAGATTGTCTATTCCATCTTTCTACAGTCATGTAAAAGACCATTATGTAATGAGCAAAGTTCCTTTTCTGGAGGGAAAAAAGGATAGCTTTATTGTTGAAAACATTGGCCTATTATGCTAAACATCCCTGGTATTTTTGAGGACAAGCAGTCTAAAATATGTTTAGAGGAAATCCATATTCAGACAGAAATTCTTAATACTCAGAAAGGATACTGCCTAAGTACAAAAATATTTTCTGACAACTGATCTTACCAAAATCAAATTTTAAAATTTATTTTAAAAGTCAAAAGTAAAACTTAAAAGCAAAAATATCAACTATCATATTTCCAGAGCCATAACTCAGGAAAGCTAATTTAATTCAACTAAGAAAGTTATTTTTTATTTCCTTCACTTTTCCTTTTAACAGAAGAAATACAGCCACAAAAATTCTCAAACCCACTCAATTACTCCATTATTTTTATAGAAATTTCTGAATTTCAAAATCATTTTGAAAAGAAAATGTAGAGGCAGACAGGAGAAACAAGTATTATCTAGGTAAGAAGTTACTTCTCAAATATGTTAACATTTGAATTATTTTGTAACCATTATAAAAGATTTGCTTAATCAAAGAATAATTATTAATATCTGACTTTTGTATATGTTGTACTCTAAAAATTAACTTGTAAAGCCTAGAATTTAGAATTCATTTTTCTCACAGAAATGACGACATTGATGGGGAGGGAGTGAGAGGTTAGTTTTCAAAGGTACTTGTTTACTAAGGCAAACAAAAACCTGCCTAACCTTAATTGTCAATGATGATGATACTGATAATCAAGAGCTTTATACCCAAGTTCTAAACCCCATAGAGAGTGGAGTGGTCAGGAGGCAATGCCAAGAGTTTAAATGTAGTGAAAAGACATGGAAGATGGTGTTAGAAGACTCTCAGTTGATTCTCCTCATTCTGATAGTCGTCATCCAAGCTTGGGCTTATCACGTAATCTTTTTGATCATTCTTATTTGTAATTTTGTATATAATCACCCTATCTACCTCTCCATGTTGTTGTTAGAATCAAATTAGAATAAAAGAACACTATTGATTGTAAATATCTTTACAGATATTAGTAATTAATGTTCCCTGGGAACTCACTGAATTTATAAACACAAGAGAAACCTTGAAAAAAACAGTGGAGAAAAGGGAACTCTTGCACACTTCTGGTGGAAATGTAAATTAGTACATCCATTATGGAAAAATAGTATGGAAGATTTTCAGAAAAAAATAGAACACATGATCCAGTAATCCCACTACTGGTTGTGTATCCAAAGCAAATAAAATTGGTATATTGAAGAGACATCTGTACTCCTGTTTATTGTAGCACTACTCACAATAACCAAGAAATGCAGACAATGTATCAAGTAATAAATGGATTAAAAATATACACAATAGAATACTATTTGGCCACAAAAAATAATGAAATCTGTCACTTGTGACAGTGGGGATGGAAGTGGAGATCATTATGTTGAGTGAAATAAACCAGGCACAGAAAGATAAGTGCAACGTGGTATCACTCTTAGGTGGAATATAAAAACAAAAGTGATCTCATCTCACAGAAGTTGAGAGTAGAATGGTGGTTATCAGAGGCTGAGAAGAACGAGGGAAGAAATGAGGCAGGATTGATCAGTGAGTACTAAGGTATAGTTAGGCAGGAATAATGAGTAGCGGTGTGTTACTGCACAGTAATACGACTACTAATAACCAAGTACACACTACATGTTTCAAAAGCTAGAGGAAAGGATTTTGAATGTCTTTACCATAAAGAAATAATAAATACTTGAAAAGATACTTTAACCTGATTTAAACATTATACAATATTGACATGTATTGAAACACCACATGGTATTCTATTAATATGTACATTTTTGTGTTTTTAATGTATCAGTTAAAAGTTTAATTCTTAAAAACCAAAATTATTGAAACACATCTAAAAATTCATTTATTTTATATAAAATCTATAATGGAATTCATGATTTTTAAACTAATATTATATACTATCACAATAATTATGGCTCAAGCACCATTTCATAGAAAATCTAGAAAAAGTTCAAGTCCAAATTTCTTCGTGGGATTAGCAATTTAGATATTGTGAGTGAAAATTATATCTAGGAAGAACAGTCCTGTTCTTCTCCCTACCCTCTAGAAAACATATTTCTTGCTATGGAAAAAACATTCAAGATGGAAAAAAATCATGCTGATTTAATTTTTTTTCTGATTTAATTTTATTTCAAGGGACACAGGGGAAGACAAAGCCTTCTCTGTGGCAACAAGAGTTCTTCTATTTCAGCCTGAGTCTACTAACACAAGCTCTAGAAGCTCTTCTTTTAAAAGTTCAAAGGACGAGAGTATTAAAGCAGGCTGTGAATTTGATTGTATATTTTAACTACAATGTCATATATCCAAAATGACAACTCTTCATGCCAGCAAAGTAACTGTATTTCCTTAACCTAAATCTTCTTCTGGGCTTTAGGCTGAGAATTATCACCAGAACCAACTCTGCCCTCATAATAAGATAGCAATACTATCCATATTCCCTTGACTGCTCCAAATAATTCTATTAACTTGTTATTTTAAAATAATATTAGATTTAAAGAAACGTTGGCAAAAGTACAGAGTTCTCATATGCCTTTCACCCACCCTTACCTAATGTTTAACTTATATAACCACAGGATTCAATTAAGGGGGTACATGATAGTCACATGACTTATTTAGTGTTGTTATTCAAATGATGATTTTTGATGGTAGAAATCTATCTGTATGATAGCTAAACTTAAAGATGATTAACAAACATTGGGACATACTTAAGGTAAAGTCAGACAGATGTTGGTTTGAGCCTGTTTCTACCACTTAGTAATTGACTGCTTTGGGGCAAATTCAGTCTCAGTTTCTTCATCTGTAAAATGTGAATACCACTTCAATTAATTGTTATTTTATTCTTACAATTTAATGCACATAAAGTATTTAGCCTGACACAAATATTCAGTAACTGTTAATGCTGTTCATTCTGAAGTTGACAGTGATTTAGTAAGTTGGTCATCCTTAATAAGAAAATCTGAAATCTGAAATTATCGAGAATAGATATGATACTCAAAAGTTTTTGATTTTGGAGCATTTAAGATTTGGGGTTTTTTTATTTGGGATGCTCAACTGGTAAAATCTATGCAAATATTACAAAATCTGAAAAACTCTGAAATCTGAAATACTTATGGTCTCAAGCATATTGGATGAGACTACACAGCCTGTGGTAATAATGTTAGCAGTATTTGCCAAGTTGTATGGTACTTTTGTCTTGGAAAGAAGGCAAACTACAGACCAGATAACACTATGTGTTTATAAAGCTGTAAAACTTTTTACGTGTAGTCAAATGCCCTATTAGAAAGATGTTTAACTAGAGACTAAATTCATGGCTCTTAGTTGGGTGTAGAGGCACATGCCTATTATCCCAGCACTCTGAGAGGTTGAGGCAGGAGGACAGCCTGGGCAATTTAGTGACTTAGTGAGAACCTGTCTAAGAATTTAAAAAAAAACAAACACCTGAGTATGTGGCTCAGTATAAAGACACTAGTTTCAATCTCTAGTACCACAAAAAGGTGGTGGAGGGGGTTCTTCTTTCACAAAATAAGCTTGCAAACTTTGCCATTTGGGCAAAAGTCGTAAACAACTTTGAAGCAGATCCTGCGGACTGCGTGAAGAATCATAAGTTAGGCTTCCCTTTGCTAAATAAGTATAGAGTAAGTACACAGCAAACAGGCCCACTGTCTTCTGAGAAGGATTTAACAAGACCCTTTGTATTCTGAATGACCAAAGAACAGTGTCTCACCTTGGCAAAGAGAACTTAGTCTGTTAGTGGAGATTCTACAGAATGTCCTCAACCAGCACTCATGGCACTGGCTTACACACTAGGATATGGCTGTATGTATAAATTGAAGGTGCTGATTGTTAAGATCTATAACTTGAAAGGCACAACATAGAACATCCTTGAAAGAATTTGTCATTAAGGGAGTAGATTCATCCTCCCCCCCCAAAAAAAAAGAAAAAGAAAAGAAAAAAGAAAAAATCATTGCTCATTCTGCAAGGATCTGGATTACTAAAGTATCCTCACAGTGGTAAGCTAGCATCATCCACCAGGTTGTTCAGGGACCAGGCATCCATCCAGCAATTCCATGCAGCAGTAAGAAACAGCAGTATTAGTGACCTGATCTGAATCATGTTTCCTTTATAACTAACATCACAGGAAGACTGACGCCTAAAGTTACTGGAAATTAGTAATTAACTGTTAGAAAATGGGTTGCCTCAAAAGGAGGACACTCCACTTTATGCTACTGGTGTATAAAAGCATCAGAGAAATTAATTGGAAAAACAAATTGGAACTATATATTTGAACACTGTGGAACAATCTGTCAATTATACAAGCTTTCAACTTCCCCATATCTATTATGTTTGCTAACCCCAAAGTACAGTCCTCCTTATAAAAATTAAGAGCTTTAAAACTCTTAAAAGGTAAAGGTCCCCTGGATTTATTTTCAGCAACACAGAAAGAACACTGGTGTAGGGAGACTGTTTGACACTCAGCAGCAAAGTTTACAGGGGACTAAAATCTCCTGGGATTCAGTAGGTGGCAGAAATTCAACTCCTACAGCCTATAAGACAAAGGAAGAATGGGAAGCACAGGGAGAGGGTACAAGCCTGAGAAGAAACCAGGGACTGTGCATTTTTCTCATATTCAATTTAGAAAAACAAAAAAAGCACAAAATTGCTAGAGAATTATGCACAGAAACACTGCTGTGATGGCACATCACCATTCTCATTCTCTGTTTTTTCTCCATTCTCACTATTACCCTAATTCTGGCCCTTACTAATTTTCACACTGCCTCTAATTGCTCCGTATTATATCCACCCACATTCTACTACTGCTACAACACAGTGCCGATCTTTCTCCTGCTCAAGACTTGCTCAGTGACTAAAATCCGAATCATTCGTTTGCTCTCTATGACCTGAACACAAGAAGACAGCAAACTCATCCTCCTCTTCGCTTCTTCTACCTATCATCAGGCATAAGCACAGCTCTCAGATAGTCATCTTGTTTCCTCTTCTGTAAAGTCCTTTGCCCATCTTTCCCACTTCTATACTGCACACCTCCTAAGGTGCTTTCTTTTCTTCAAAATAGGTCAAATGTTGCCACCTCAATGAATTTAGCTCTGGTTTTTCCAAGTGGATATGCTATTGTTACTAGATGAAGGGTCCCGTGGGGATTCTGTCCAAGTTCTTGGTGTCCTAAACAAAGAACTGGACAAGGTACACAGAAAAGGCAGCAAAGGGATACGTTCATTGAAAGTGAGAAAGAAGTATGCAGGTTTGTGAAAAGGCTCAGAGGGGTACCTGGGATAAGGGAAATGGGTCTTTCTAGCCAAAATTCCTGGGTTGCACTCCCATGCTAATTGGGCATTGAGACATCTGTCCTAGCAAAAACTCACTTGGCCTGGCGCCAGATTTAAACTGCCCTGGGGAAAGACTCTTGGCTTCTTGCCAGATGTAAATGAAGGATCAGGAACAGTGTCTTTTGGTTGGTTTTCCCACATGCAAATGAAGCATTTTCTGGTTGGTCCTGCAAACAGTACCAGATTCAAGCAAAGGACTGAGGTCTGTGTACAGTGCTAAAGACCTGTGGAGTCCTTTGGGCCTGTGTTCCATGTGTGTCCTCTTTTTGAGGACACATCACATTCAGCCTGTTAAGTCATGGAGTTTATGGCCTTTGACACATTCCACCCAGTTAGTTGTCCAGTTTGCTCCAGCCCTAATCTCCTACCTCATTATCTCCCAGCTTCTTTATCTCAACATTGTCTCTTTATATTTTGTGATATGACTCAATTCGTACTTTGTATTATAACTTTTCATACACATTTCTCAATACCCTTATTAGGCTAGAAGCTCCTTTGGAATGAGACCCATTGTCTTATTTATGTTTTATCGCTTACAAGACTTATTAAAGTACTCACACAGAAATGCAGTATTTGGTATTAAGAAAATAAACACTCAACTCTTGCCTAAATAAATCCTTTGATACCAACTACTACATTTACATAATCTTGGTTATATTGTTAGCAATATATACATCTACATATCTGGGAGAAAGGGAGCCTCTTAGAAGCAACATAAATAATCTTTTAATACTGTCAACAACAAAATATTAACATTTTTAAAAATTCCAAATTGGTCTAAAAGTGGCTTAAAAAGAAACAAGTAGAGGAGTCTACAATAAGGTTTAGGGACAGTAACGTGTTTGGTGAACAGCAGTATCTACTCACTGTGACATCTTGTTCACAAAGGTCACTAAGAGCTGGAAAAAAAGGTGGGGTTTTTTTCCACTCATTTTACTAGTGTTGATATCTAGTTAATAATTAGAAGACCAGGAGGGTAAATTATGCCCTGTATTAAATGGAGGCTTTAAAACAGAAATGCACTGAAAAACACACACAGCTGTCCAGACTGTATTAGATACACATTATTTACTCTTATATGTCAGTATACTCAGTAGCCTCTTTCCGAGCAAACTCCTCTGACCATTTATTAACACTCAAATTTTGCTCTAACTTCTTTTTCTGTATACAGTACTTGGTGTGATATACTTTATACACCTAAGACACAAATCATTTGATACTATGCAAATATTTATGAAATAAATGAACCGTGATAGGATAAAGGTTAGGCTGAGTTATCTACTTTTAATCAAAATAGCTATCTTAAAAAATTCCACTTTTTCCAAGCGTGCACCTGTAATTCCAGCACTCAGGAGCCTGAGGCAGGAGGATCGCTATGAGTTTGAGGCTAGCCTGGTGTACCTAGCGAGCTGAAGGCCAACCTGAACTAGGACCGAGACTCTGTCTCAAAAAAAAAAACTTTCCACTTTCAAGGGTAAACATTGAAGTATATAGAATAAGTAATTTAAATTTGGTGTAATTTCCAGAATAACAACTGGTATACAGAATTAATGTTAAAATAAAATTAAAACTATGAGGCTTTGTTCCATTTATAAAAGAGCATAGGAATATGCCAGCGGATTTCTTGAGTTTGTTTCTAGTTATAAATAACTTTTTTCTTGATCTTTGAGAATTATGGACAATGTAATAAATACTGGTTTGAAATTCACGAGTATCTGTTACTCCCAAATGTTATTCAAGAGACAGCTTTCAGTGCCCTGAATGAATGGGAACCTTGGAGGTGTTTTGTCATGTTTCTATTTGAAATTTATTTTGGCATTAGTTTACTTCATGAGTAAAATTTTACCCTCTGTCCTGGGGAATATTCCAATAATTAAAACTGAAAAGTTGCAAATATACATTATATAGCGGCAACCACAGATTTTATAGGAGAGGATTAGATCATTACTGAACTTCTTTGTTATCTAAGACAGTCTAAAATGATGAATCTTCTAACTTTGTGAATATTTTAAAAATTCTCTAAACAGTATATATTTGAATATATATAAAGTCAGACTTCACAATATTTTAAGAGTTGTACTAAGAGGTTTGGGCTCTCTTAAGGCATACTGATTTTTATATAAATATTACCAATTCATTTATTAAGTACTTGTCAAATATGAAGCAGGAAAACATTAGAAATATGTTCCAAAAGCAAAATGGAAAGTTCAGATATTGTAGATCAACACTTTCCAATCAGACAGGTTGGAACACCAATGGTGACATGAGGGGGTGGCCATCTGTTAGTACATAAAGGACTATGTGTTTGCATACAAAGACATTGCTCAACCCACATCTGGCTCCCACAGCCAAAACCTACCCTCACTGGGGCAACGCCCACTGAAATATGAGGGCATAAAGAACAGGGAAATGAATTTTTGAAAAGCTAGCTGTTTGTTCCATAGACTTTCCATGTGTGAGAGAATAAGGATAGATTTGAGTCTTCTTTTCTACTTTTATTTTTTTTTTAAGAAGACAACGTTAAAGACAGGAGAAAATTTGAATAGGTATTAGGAAGCTGGATTTCTCATCTCATTGTATAACCTTGAGAAATTCACTTGAATTCTGGTGCGTTTTTCCTTGCTGATAAGAATTCTCATCTCTCTGTCTCCCTAAATTATAACCCATTTTGCACATCTCAGTTTCTTCCCTCTCTAGAAAACCTTTCCTTATTACTTCAGCTTACCCTTGTTCTTTTCCTATTCTAAACTACTCTACTTACAAACTAAGCATGCATATATATATATATGATATATATAATATATCATATATATATATATTAGGATTTTTCAGTTTTTCCCACATATTTTATAGTGTATGCTGATTTTATAAAATACTGGGCATTGTTGTGGTATTTTCATAAATGTATATAACATATTTTGATCATATATACTTCCCCTATTCCCTTTTCCTTGTCCTCCCCTCCCTCAGTCCCCTTCTTCCTGTCTAATAGTCTCCCTTCCACTTTTATGGTTAGTTTTTTTCTTTTTAAATTCTACATATTAGGGGAAACATGCAGTATTTGTCCTTCTGAGTCTAGCTTTATTTCGTTTAACATGATGTTCTCTAGTTCCATCCATTCTCCTGCAAATGACTTGATCTGGCTCTTTTTGGCTGAACTGCACTCCATTATGTATAGGTACCATACAAATTAAGCATATATTTGGAAACTATTTTCTAGTAGTTCTAGTAATTCGTATCCTTTAGTCTTGCATAGGTTCTAAATTTCTTGACAAGAGCAAAAGTAATATTGATTTTCCTCTAAAGTGCCTAACACAAACAGAGGGCAATATAATACCTATTGCAAGTAATATTTGTTCACTGAAGGGCTGATCCTGTGATGTTCTAAATTTCTACTAAATCAAAACTAAGACTCACCTTCACCAGGCAACTATCTACACAGCATGAGTTATATCACACCACGGTCAGGGTCTGATTACCAGAAGATGCTAGAAGATATTCCTAGAAAATAAAAAGTCACCTGAACCACTGCATCAGAGTTTCTAAAGTACTGCCTTTGCTCAAAACCTAAAACTTTGAGAAAGGCTGTGCCAGCATTGTGGACAGTAGTAGATACTCATCTGGATCTAAACTGCAAATGTTTCAGTCTCAATTCTTTCATTTACTGGCTATTGTCTAGTAAATTATCCAAACAATTTGTGATGTTTTCCTCTACTAATCAGACTAGTAGTAATAGTATCTATTTTACATGGCTGCTATGAGGATTAAATGAATTAATAACTAAAAAGGGCTTGGGATATTGCCTAGCATGTATCAAATTAACTTTAGCTATTATTATTCTGAAATGTAAAATATATAACTTAAAATGGTATAATAAACTTTGTATGAAAATGAAAGAAATTGAGTTTTTTATTATAATGAATAATTTATTTTTTAGCTTACCACTATAAAATAAATACCTCAATTCTTACTCTTCTTTTATGAGATACTAATTCTACTCCTTGGTTAAAAAAAAAAAGCAGCTGGGTGTGGTGGAGCATGTCTGTAGTTCAACACTCAAGAGGATGAGGCAGGAGGAGCACTTGAGCCCGGCATGCTGAGACAACCCTAAGCAAATTAGAAATACTCTGACCTCAAAAATGACAACAAAAACAAAAAATAGATCCAACTCCTTGGGAGGTATTGAACTGAATCTATGTGGAAGTAACACTGTAAACAGACAGAAACAGACACACACAGACACTATATATATATATACGAAAGATTTTTGTGAGAATTTTACTATTTTACTGATGAAAACACTGAGGTTCAGAGAGATCAAATAGCTTAAACAAGTTATTAAATTAGTTAGTAAGTTATTAGCCAGATAGTAAGTGGCTAAAGCAAGAAGAGAATACAAGTCTACCAACTGCAGATTCCAATCCCTTCCTGCTATATATATCACACTGTCAACAATTTCCTTTTTCCCTAATGCACCCACACACAATTTATAGTACAGCAGAATACCGAAGTGTTTCCTCATATGTTCTCGCAAAGCAGAGTCCTGCGGCTTTCCATTTCTGTCCTAGTTTCACATCAATTTAGCTGCATTTCTAGTACTAAGAAATGGAGAGCTTAATGTTATGTGGATTAGAGCACCTATCCTTTCTTTGTAAGATTTCCCTTAAATATAGGCTTTTAAATGATTTTTGTGATGCACTGCTTGTTCTGACAAATTGCCTCACATCCTAAAATAATATTTTTTAAATTAAAAAATAAATATTACTGTTCAGTAACCATAGAAAACTATATTTATTTTAAAATTTTGACATGTCTATTCTTAGGGTCAAAGACAAACAAGAAATAGGGCAAGTAAAAGAAACAAAGATTGGAAGGAGCACAGACGAAGTCACTGGAAGAGAAGTCAAGAAACCAAAAGAGTGAAGCCATCTCCAGATGTCATGATCATCCAGGATGGTGGCAGGTGTAGTGTCACAGAGACTTCGGTGAGCCCTGCATATGAACTAAGGGGTGAAACCATGAGTGGGAATAGCAGGCAAGAGGCGGAACAGTGCAGTCTGCTGTCATGAGCTTTATATGTGGGCTTTTTGAGGAAGGAGGACGGGAAAACACACTGGGAGCAGCAAAACGTCACAAGGAAAATATCTATTCCAACTCTAGGCCTAGATGTAACAGAAGTATGAGAAAGAAAATAGTCATCACTAGCATGCACTTCAAGGGAGGCAAGGTCTTCCCAGATTTCACTAAGGAAACATAAGATATTTGAGAAACCAACATACTTTGACATATAAATTCATATGTTACCTCATTTTTTTAAAAAAGACACCTACTAAGGATAACAGAACCTAGCAGGTACACATAGAAAAATAGTCCATGTCTATCAGGTACTAATTACAGGTATCTTCTACCTCCTACTTAGCATCAATGACCCATTACTGAAAATCAGATAGTCTACATGAAATATTAAACTATTTTCCAATATTTAGAATAAAAAATTACAATTCATTATGTCAACCCAAAATGGGCTAGAGGTATAGTCCTGGGTTCAATTCTCCACATAAAAAAGATTAACCAAGTCCTTAAAGTATACTAAAACACAATCAAGCACCTTAAAAAAGGAATAAACACCCAGGGTAGGATATAAAATATTTCAAATACCACTCCCTGATCAAAAACAATTTCTATGGTTGTTAGCAGCAGCTATACGTGATACTATATTATACATCCTCTTCACTGACATTTCGTGCAACTTTCAAATTGTCTACATGTGATTCTACCAAAACACATTGAATTGAGCAGTAAGTAATTTGGGGATATTTGAGTATTACATATCAAGAGGTTTTCTAATAGGAAAAACATTAATTGAGAAGTCATTCTGTGGACTCTACTTATACTATATTACATTTGTTCAGTCAGATTGAATGGCAGCTTTAGTGTGTGAAATTAGGCACATTAACTATACCTTCTAAACATCAGAACTCTGATATTCAACATAGGAAAATAAGTGTTCTCCTCAAGGAAGTTTCTGTGACGATTACATGAGATGACTTTAGTTAGCAAATGCCCTAGAATATAATACATGCTTAATAACTATTTTTTATGTTAGAAAATAATATCTGTTTCTATTGTTATTTTTTATTAAGTATTGAACAACTGCAGCTTACAAAGATTTACACACATGTTATCCTGCTGGATCCTCAAGACACAACAACTCTACATAAGAGAAGGACAGAGCAAGGATTACCTCTACTTTACAAATAAAAAGACAATGCTTAAAAGAAATGACTTGCCTAAAGTTACTTAGCATTACCCACCACGACTGGATATAAATCACCCCATAAAGCAAAAGTAGACAGATTTTTTCCTTAAAAGACCAGACCGCATATATTGTAGGCTCGTAGGCCGATAGGCTGTTGCAACCAATCAGCTTGCTGTTAAGCACAAAAGCAGCCATAGACAATGCAGAAACAAGTGAGGGGCGCTATATTCAAGTAAAACTTTATTATGAAAACAAACAGTGGGATGGTTTGGGCTCAGGGCCATGATTAGTAGACTTCTGCCCTAGACATTTAGATTACTATTCCAAAGTACTATTCTACTACCTTGTAGTTACTACTTATTTTCAGGATAACATTTCAGCTTTAAACTTTTAATAACATTAACTGTCAAAGAAAAGAGAAAGCAGAAACAGTTTGTAAAAGAACTATGAAAATGGTAAGATATCACATAAATATTATTGTTACTGTTTTTCTTTCCTCTAGCTTCTAAAAAAGTGGTAGGAATGTGAAATTTCTGAATATAATTTGTACAGTCTTGCTTTGTTTTTTGTTTGTTCATTTTTTTGGTTTTTTGGTACTAGAAATTGAACTCAGGGCCTTTGGATGAGGCTAAATTGCCAGTCCTTTAACATTTTGAGCCAGGATCTTGCTAAGTCACGAAATTGCTCAGGTTGGGCTCAAAATTTCAATCCTCCAGTAGCATGCTCCCAGAGTGCTGGGATTGCATGCATGTGCTACTTTGCCTAGCTTTTTTTTTTTTGGAGAGTTGACCAGTGGGTGGAAGGAGCAATGGAAAACAACCACTATATTCTCAATTTTAAAAGCATAGTGATTATCAGGCTGAGGCAAGAGGATTACAACTTTGAAACCAGCCTGGATTACATAGTGAGACTGTCTCAAAAAAAAAAAAAAAACCACCCATTTAAGCCAACAATATTCCTTTGAAATTAAAACAAACTAAAATTTTTGATAGATACGTGCTAGGCATTTTATATAAATACAACTCATTTAACCTTCACAACAACTCTGAGAAGAAACTGAGTCAGTGAAATGAAAAGACACAGAGCTCCTAAGTGGCAACACAACTTGATTCATATCCAAGGTATACTGATTCTAAAGTTTATGTTCTTTTTATTACATTGTATTTTATCTCTTCATCTTTTTAATCCAGGGTCCACAAAAAGCAGAGTGTCTTATATCAAGTCAAAGAATAATTACTTTCAGTGTAACAGAAGTCAAACCTCAGATAATATGGCATGGTTCTGCTGGATTAAGTCACCTCCAAATAACATACTATTTTAAAGGTAATTTAATCTGGTGTTGGCCTCAAAATGTACTGGTAATTAGAGTGAAGCCAGTCTATTTACCACTAGTTTAAGAATATAAATATGACCAAGTTTAAGCCTTAGATGTCCAAATCTAGAATTTTATAAGAGAAAAAAGTAAATCAAAGAACAGTCTCCTTAAACTCCAATCATGTTTTAACATAAAAAGAACATTTCATTAGAAATCCCTGAAAGTTAGCCCTTCCAAAAATAATTTTTCCATAAAATTTAGAGAAACCATCACAAAGCAAAATCTGTGTTTTTGAAATTCAGTAAATTAGGAGATTTTTACTCCAAGTATTATGACATACCAAATCAGGAAATAAAAGTATGCAAAATATTTTATAAATCTATGACCCTCCTCCCCTTTGTTTAAACCAGTCTGGTCCTTGGGAGCAGGAGCCTTTCTTTTCTAAAATAAAATGAGCATCACCTCTACCCTCTGCTGCTTACCTGTTGCAGAACTTGCTGACGGCTCCCTGCAGACTACAGCGACATGGCAGACAGAGCCCAGAAGTGAGGTTCAGGTGAAAGCCCTCCTTGCAGGTTTCACAGTGAAGACCCCGATAGCCTTGTCGACACTCACACTGCCCCGTGGTCTGGTTGCAGCGATTCACATCCAGGCTTCCGACCCTAGAGCAGTTACATGCATACTCTGAAAAGAAAAAAGGAAAGAGACATTATCAACTAGGATTGAATGTCTTAACAAAATGAGCTATTTTATTTTTCTTAAAAATGTTCATCACAAATTTGTAAGGCTAGATAAAATTAGTCCTAATTTACTGCCTATACTGTTTAAATCAAGAAATGTGTACAGTCCGCACTATTATATACACTTCTCAATTATAAAGCTAACATTCTCAGTTTCCTTTCTAGTACTCTTCATCTCCTGTTGCTCTTACCCAACATCCCAGTGTGTGTACACGTGTATTATTAGTTTTTCTGGATTGGAAGCCTACAAAAGCAAGCTTATCAACATGGCACTGGAAGTACATGCCGGAAACGACAACATATTAAATAATCCCACTGTATAGAAGCAAAGGTCTGAGGCTCTGACGATTGACTTTGGCAACCTTCACAAGGTCATATAAGAATTACCACAGAATAACCCAGTATGTCACATCTAGGAAGAAATTAATGGAGAATTGAAACTTTAAGGTGAAGAAATGACAAACAAATCCAGAGAGGAAAGTTTATAAGTTCATCCTAATCAGTGAGTAAAAACCAAGCATAATTTGAATGTCTTTCCCAAATTAAAAGATTTAGAAAATAGACATGTTCTTTAGGTATATTTCAATAGTACTCTGGATGAAAATAATTGGCGTCTTTTTTTTTAGCCTTCTAACGTATAGATTCATTTAAAGATCAATTAGAATTTGGTTTTTGCTAATATTTTGTGCATTTTATCAAAAGGAAAATATTTCCAACAGTTTGACACAGTATTAACATTGGGACTTTATAAGTGTGTGCAAAGAGACGCAGCAAAAATTAACTATAGTGAAAATAAAAGTTTGTATATACTCTAGGAATCAGCCTTATTCCAAAATGGCTATGAATTTAGGCTGAAAGAGCCCAGAAAAATCTATGGTACAAATTATATTTATGAATAGGCAAAGCACTATAAAAAATGGCATTATACTGATAATAGTTCTTTTGACTTGGAAAAAATAGTCTTTAATATTAATTTTTATTATTTCAAAAGAAATTTACTGGATAACTGAAAATCCAGTCACACATAGAAAGTTATAAAGGGGTTTGCTTTTTTTATTCTAGAAAAGGAAATTAAGTTTCAAAATTTGTCATGTAACCATAATCAGCATCCCCACAGTCATAAAAAAGGATTCCACAAAGAAATTCCCACTTGGTGAACTCCATACTTCCCATACTTCTTCACTTCTTAACCTTTGGTGTTAGTTTATTTCCCTGCTTTTCACACTTCTTTTAGTTTACAAAATATAACAAACGAATGGGTATACCTTGGTGGATTGTTTATTTTATGTATATTTCAAGCAGCTGGTGGTGAATTACAAAACCCAAAGGAGAGCTTGGATTTCTTCGGTCTCAAGTTTAGGAAATGAGCTTTCCACCGCAGCCAGCAGCTCAGGGTGGAGCCCATGCAAAGCAGAGTGAGGCCCTAGGTTTGACTCCCAACAAAGGAAAAAAAAATGCTTATTTTTTACTAGGGTATGTGAGTATGGCATTTCTTTGACAGAGTTAGATGCTTTCACATGAAACTGACAGTATATCTGTCAGTATATACTAAGCACAGTATATACGTGTGGGTTTTGTACATAATAAAGCAATGTTCAAGCAGTTCTTAAGCATACTGAGCACACCTTCCTCGCAGGAGCTTTACTCCACCAAAAATTACCAGAGTGCTTAAAACAACATTTTTCTTCTGAAATTTGGCAGAAATTCAACATATATTCAACTCCTCCTGCTAGCCTAATTTCATCACAAGTCAAACTGATCAAAGCATGCTGGTGTGGACAAAACTAGATCAAGAAAAATGAAAACACCGAAAAAAACTATTAATAAAGATCACGAATTTTATTCTGTTATTCCCTTACTAGTCAAGAATTTACACTGAAAAACTAAATTAGTGTTCTCAATGAATGAAATAAAATTAGTGGCATTTTTAAAAGAGTCCAATTCATCTAAGAACTCAGAAAAAAAATTTTTAATTCAGTAAAGTTCTAATGGATAAACCTTCAGTAGTAACCAGGTTCACTGGTTATTGATCATTTCTAGAGTACATCCAACCTTTTCATTATCCCCCGAACCTACTCTTATTAGTCCTATCTCTGAAACTTTGCTCATTCTGTGTACTTGGAATTTTCTCTCTTCATGTATCCAAACCTACCCTCATCTCAAGAACAAACTGAAGCTCACCCCATCATAAAGTCTAACTCTATGACTTCTACTGTGAAGCACGACACCACCTACTACCTGCAACTCTCATCTGAGAACAAGCTGAAGAGGCAGCAAAGTGAAACAGCTCTGCGCAGACTGTAGAGGCAGAGAGCTAAAGTTCAAAGTCCTGTCCCCTCACTTACATTTACCACCTTAGGCAAGTTAGTCAACCTCCTTGTGCTTTCGTTTTCTCATCAGCAAAGAGGACATAATAGCCCCAAAAGTGAGTTTTAGAAGTACTGAAATGATTAGTATAACAGCTAGGAAAAAAGTGAGAAGTGATACCAGATAGAATAACATAAATGTAAATCCGATGTTAGAGTCATAGACCACAGCCCATTACATCCGTATATGAGATCTGAAAGCCTGGGAAGGGGCTTATTACCATGGCATCTTTGGACAATGTCTCCAAAACATAATTAGTGCTTTGCTATACAGAAATCCAAGTTGTGAGCCATTTGTGTAGATATATATATATATGTATATTTACATATGTATACACATATAGTGGGTTCTATGCATTACTAATATGTGTGCCTACAAATACAATGATGAACCAGAATGATTTAGTATACGCTTTCAGGGAGGTAACATATGAGGATTTACTGATTAATACCTTTGGTATTAATCATCCTAACAGTAGCAGAGTGAGTGGTAAATATTTCAGCAAGAGAAATCATCATAGTGGTAGGAAGAGGGCTGACATATCAAGACAACGATGCACTATCAGGTTAATACTTCTCAAAAAGGGAAGTCAATGAAAAGGGAATGAGAGTGCACAAGAGTCAGAGACATTTGCAACTCTTTATTTATAACTTAGAAGCTGAGGGTCTATCTCAGGGACTGACCTCAGATGAAATGACCCAAGTTAAATAAATAGTATGAGCAACTGTAATGAATGCAAAACACTGTGAGCATTCATTAAATTATGTCAAAATAATTTGTTAGCTTGTAAGTAGAGTAAAATCTCAAACCCTGCACAGCTCTAGATATTCGTGCGCAACCAAGTAGGAGCTAAAGTAGAAATAATGTAATACTTGTAGTAAAAGGCTACTAATATGAAAAAGAAGAAAGGAAATTTCAATTGGTAGAAACAATAGGAAGGATCTATACATAAGAATGAGAGAGAGAGTGCTGACTTTTAATGAGGTAGACTCTTAGACTTTAGAGCAACACAAAGGAGTCTGTGACATGATTAATGCTAAGTCAACAGTGCAGATGTTAATAGGAATGAAACAATATGAAGAAGATACCAAAAGCCAATGACAGATGGTATGAATGAAAGGTAAAAAAGTTCATTCAGTTGTCTATGAGTAAATATGAGATAAATTCTTCATCCAGTGAGTACACATTGGGTTGGGAAGCTAGCTCAGTGGTAGAGCGCTTGCCTAGCAAGCTCAAGGCCCTGAAGTTCAAGCCCCAGCACTCCTCCTCAAAAAAAAAGTGAGTAGCATGTTACCGTCCAGTGTCCTGTAATTCTTGGGAAACCTCTACAAAGAACTAATTGGAGAAAAGTAATGTATGTATTCACAGAGTGAACACAATCTTTGGTAATGTTTTTCCCTTTCATTGTCTAGTTTCTGAAGAACAATGAAATACACTGATTGAACCCTGAGGAAGAATAAGAAACTAAATCTGTTATCAAACTGCTTTATGCATTTGAAAACAGAAATATAAAGGCCTAAGGGCTGGGGTGGCTGAGTAATACAGTGCTTACCCACCATATGTACAAGGCCCTGGGTTCCAGCCTTAGCATACAAAAAAAGATATATAAAGATACAGGGAAAGACAATAGTCTGCCCCTCCCCAAACATGAATTTATGCAAAGATTTTAATACTAAATTATCCAAGCAATCATTACATCTAAATCAAATAGTATACTTTCTCTAACATTCCTTACCAAGGGCCAAGAGACAAAAAATTTTGAAACTTAAAAAAGTAATTTTGCTTACAAGTCTCATAAGTTTCCTGTTTGTACAAAAACACCTGTCTTGATAAAAGAATATCCACTTGAACATACTAAGAACCTTTTCTGGGCCTTTCATATACCTAGTAGCTTTTTCTCTTTCTCCAACTTTTAATCATCTATGTCCCTGCTCAGGGTTTTTAGTGTGTGTCTGCAGCTTCTTTACACTAATGATGGGAGTTTTAAAAAAATACTAATTGTGATAGTATGTCATAGTAAATATGTTCCCTCTCTCTGTATCTATTTTTGAAGTTCTTTCTGAGAGTTGTAATTAACTATGATGTCTGGAGAATTTAGCAGTTTGGTTCAATAGTGTGCTATCCCTTCACAGACAAAAAAAAAATTATAAAAGCAGTAAATAAAAGATTTTAATAAGAAAGTTAATACTGTGACCTTAATCAGTTCATGATCCAAATCTCTTAGAAAAAAGAAACATTACATTGATAGCAGTACGTTGCTAAGTTAAAATGATTACAAAGGGCTGGGGATTTAAGCTCAGTGGTTAGAGTGCTTGCCTCACAAGCCCAAGGCCCTGAGTTCGAGCCTCAGACCAAAAAAGAGGCAAAAAACCCAAAAATTATTACAAAATAAGTATTGCATTTGAACATATAGTCTCTTAAAAGTTGAGCAAACATCTTTGCAAAATCAATTTCTGACCTCTTATTCATTTAACAACAATTTCAACACATGCTTTTCAATATCTTTATGTGCCATTATATATTCTGAATACAAAAAACAAAACTGCCCTATGTTATTCCTAAACTTTTCACTCTTCCTCCTAGTCAGAAAACATATAAAATGTAATTCGAAGTCATTTTCTGTTCAATCTCAAATTACCAAGAACTAGAAAAAGCATTTAAAATGCATTAACTCAATACTTAAAATTTTTAAAAAATTAAAATTCAATTTTAGCAAGTTTAAACTTATCTCATAATATTTCTAAACACTATCAACACAAACTAAGTATTTAAAATATATTTTTATAAGTAAAATAATTATAAGGACTGAGATATAACTCAGTGGTAGAGCGCTGGGTTATAGGAGGCCCTGGGTTTGATACCCAGTACCACAAATAAATAAGTCAGTTAATTAATTAAAAGTAATTATAGGGGTTGGGGATTTAGCTCAGTGGTAGAGCGCTTGCCTAACAAGTACAAGGCCCTGAGTGCGATCCCCAGAACCCCCCAAAAAGTAATTATAAAGTGTGTTTTTAAAAAGTACCAAGTTTTAGATTTTTCCAAATATTTCTTAAAATAGAGGCAAGATTTTCCTCCAATGCTTTAAATGTCTAGCGACTTCATATCACTACTTGGATGTGTACCCTACACATCCAAGTATCTTTACCAGGAAAACATTACTTAGGAGTCAATATTAAGAGGTCATCTATAGTTATGGAGAAATCGAGTTTATTGGGCTTATTTGTACATGGAACAAACTGATTCTAGAATATAAAACATTTTGAAAAGTTTAAGAACAGAGGTCATACATCATGGGTCATACCAGCAATTCTCATACTGAAACAATTATTATTTCTCGCATTGGATCTTAAGGCCAAAGAAGCACCCATCATCCCAATTTCCTAGGACAAAAACCCCCCATTCTACTACTTTTTCTCCCTTCTTTTTTCTCTACTAATAGTGACCCAATGTTTGAAAATTAAATGAGGCAAATAATACTAATGCAAAATAGGTACTCAATATGATCATAAATGCTATTTTTAATATTTGGACACATTAAACTTTATTATATAAAAAGCAAAATGATAAATATTCTACATAAATTCTATATAACATGCACATTCACATATTACAGAATTGGAAACAGTCTGACTTGCAAAAGTGATAGAAGCAGTACTATTCTGTATATACACACTGCAAACATTATAAGAACATCTATTGAGTGGAAGGCAATAGATGGGAGAGCCAGACTGAAGACATAGGCCAATAATCCCAGCACAATGAGAGGATGAGGCAGGAGGATTGCCAAGTCAAAGCCCACTTTGGACAACTTAATGACTTAACCAGACACTGTCTCAAACTGACAAAAAAAAAAAAGGCTAGGGATATAGTTTAGAGTGAAGACACTGGGTTCAACCCCCAGTACCACAAGAAAAAAAGAAAAGATAAGAAAAAAGACAATAAGTAGGTATCACTCAGTGGTAGAATGTGTGCTTCAGTAAGTGGAAATGTCTGGGTTCAATCCCCAGAGCGCACACATACACACACACACAGAGCAATGAGTAATCATCTATTAGAATAGCTAAAATAAACAGTTTTTGACAATACCAACTGCTGGAAGTAATACAGAACAACTAGAACTTTCAAAAATTACTTGTGTCAATGCAAAAGAGGATAGACACTTTGGAAAATTTGACACTTTCTTACGAAGTTAAATATACCTTTACCATGAGACTCAGCAATTCTCCTCCCAGGTATTTATCCAACAGAAATGAAAACATATATTCACAAAACTACTTGTAAACAAATGTTTTATAGCAGCTACATTCATAATCACCACAACCTGGAAAACACCCAAATGTCTTTCAAATGGTGAATGGATAGGCTATGGTACAGACACACAATAGTAATAAAGAAGGAATAAACCACTGGCATGTGAGAAAAATGGGTGAATCTCAAATGCATACTAAGTAAAAGAAGCCCATCTCTAAAAGCTAATTTATATGACTCCATTTATGTGACATTCTGGAAAAAACACAGGGCAGAGAACAGATCAGAGGTTTGCCAGCAATTGCCAGAGGGAAGGGCTGACTACAAAGAAAACAAGGGAATTCTGAGAGGATAAAGAAGCTGTTTTGTATCTTGATTTTTCAAAACTAATATAACTCAACATCAAATGAGTAAATTTTATTAAATATAAATTTTAAAATAAGCAAAAAATTTATTTTAAAAAAGGCAATGAATCAGATACAGACGCTTAAACACCACAGAATTTCTCTCATTTGAGTAAGGCAAAGTGCAAACAAACAATAAAGGAAGACAGGAAGGAAGGAGATAGATCTCTTCAAATGGGAAGGAGTCCAGGAGACCAAAGGGAAAGCGAGAGGAAAGTAAGTAGAATAAAAACATGCCAAGTACAGGAGCCTAATAACCTCATGCATGTAAACACTACACGTCATACACAAGAGCTAAGATTAATAGTACCAGCAAGAATGAAAATAGGGAAAGGGGATTTAGAGGAGGAAGGAGAGAGGTGGGTTGGAAGGGAAAGGGGATTAAAAAAAAAAAAAACCAAGATGTGCTATGTACATGTACCTACTTCCCAAGATGATTGTAAACTCCATATACTGCAAACATGTACTAATAATTTTTTTAAATTACTAACAGAATAATTAATAAGAAATTAATTGCTAATAAAAATAATTAATAATTAGTTAATAACTATCAAAATAATTAAATTATTAAGTAAGTGTTAACAAAATAACTACTAAGTAATTAATAAATAATTAATGGTTAATTGCTAGCAAAATTACTGACAAAATAATTAAATATTACTTACATAAATAAAGAATTAATATTTAAAAATCAATTTTTTAAAAGAAAATATATACAATAGTCTATGACCCTTCAAAGGCCCATAGTGCATGAACAGAAGAAAAAAATTGAGGTTTTACTGCATTATATTTTTAAATTTCCATCAGCCATCAGCTGGACTTTGGTACTGAAATCAGTAAAGGACCAGACTAGTCCTTCAATCTTTTTCAAAGCAAATGTCACAATTAAGATAGTGATTAATGCTTCCCCTGATGATTGCTTAAGGAGTTGTGGTGGGCCATTCTATGATTTAAAATGCTATTTAAATAAAAGGAATAGAATCCCCTTTTCCCTTTGGCTCCGACTTAAATTTTGTGTTATAACAGGTTCTATGTAGAACAAGAGAGGAGAGGGAAAAATAATGAAAGATAAGGATATAACAGTCCAAGTGTGGTAACACATGCCTATAGTTTTAGCACTCTAGGAGACTAAGGTAGGAGGATTACAAATTCAAGCCCAGCCTGGGTAAGTCACTGAGATCCTGTATCAAAATAAAAAGGACTCAAAATGTACTTCAGTGCAAAGGCCCTGGATTCAAGGCTCAGTAATCTGAAACAAACAAACAAACAAACAAACAAAATATATATACACGTACATATCAATACACACACACAGATATATACATATATATATGAGAACTAGGTGCAGTGGCACACAGCTGTCATCTCAGCCATTTAGGAGGCTGAGGCAGAAGACTGAAATGTGAGGCCCACTTGGGCAGTTTTTCAAGACCCTGCCTCAAAATAAAAAAATAAAAAAGCCTGGGCTTGTAGCTTAGTGTGAAGGCCTTGGGTTTACTCCCCAGTAGCACCAAACAGATGTATAGGATTCCCATCCCTTTTCTCATATATAAAATTTTATTTCCTTTTGCAATTATTCATTAAAAATCTGACTCTGTTTAAACAAAGACCAGGAAAATATATGTAAGTTTAACAACTTTGAATCTATCCAATCTAGCCAACGTAGAACTTCACTTTTTCACAAGCTTAGGATTGGACTTAAAAAAAAGAAAACATCTTTCAAATTGAAAATGAAAGGAAAAATGATTGTCAAAATCAAGGAATATTTAATTCAAACCTCTTCCTGTACATCAAATGATTCTTTAAAAACCAACAAACTGTATTTCTTGACTACTAGCTTGATTTCCTAAGTGTATGGTATATTTCGAAATGTATTTTTTATTATGACCATATTTCATCTTTGTACGTTTGGAGAAAAGTCAATCTCAGAAAGGCCTCATTCTAGGCAAAAGGAATTATCAACAGAGTTTTTATTTTTATAAAGGGTCATGCTCTAGCATAGCACTGATACTCAAATTACATTTCACATTTACATTATGCCAGGGTAGGGTCACAAATCCTTGAAAAACTTAATATTAAAGCTGATGAGTTTCTTGAGTTAAACCAGACTTTGTAGAAATGTGGAAAGTTTTAAGCCATGACTTTTATGGAAAAGCTTTAAACTTCACCTTTTAAAATACTAAACTCCCCAATCACAATTTACTATAGCAAAATATTTATTCCACTTTCTGGTAGACATATGAAAATAATGGGGTAATATAATCCTGGTTTTGTGGAAACTTTTCTGTCTCACGTTTAAGGGCTATGTTATTAGTGCTGCTTGCCCCTGGCTCATTGCCAATTTTCCACAATCCAAAGACAATTTGTCTAATTAATGAGACAAGATGATGAGTTCTGGGAGAGTAACAGGTTTTACTACTAATAACAAAAGCGATATTACCAGTTATTGAACATGTGCTGTACATGTATCAGGCATCACGCTGGAAACTATACATATAAGGCTTCCTTTGGACTTCACCACAACCTTGCGATGCAGGTACCTTAAACAAGACATTTGAGTTTCAGGGAGATAAAATAAATCATGTAACTAACCAGTGCTGGAGAAGAGGGTGGAACCTAAACTACGTAACTCCAAAGTCCAGGTCATTTTATATGGGAAGTTTCTATCTACAAAAAAAAAAAGTAGAAAACATACCTGACAGACCCAACACACCTTAAAATCAGACTCTGCTGCTAATTAAATAGCTCTGAGACACTCAATAAGTCTAACTGCTCTGAGCTACGGTGTCTCAAGCTATAAAATATAAATAATTCTTTATGATCATTATGTATACAATGTACCAATGCATGTTCTTGGTAAAAATAAAAAAAAAATTCTGCCATCCATCACAAACAACAATGAAAGATCAAACTATATATGGCTATATATACTGCTTTTGACTTATTAAAAACTTGTTTTAGAATCAAACAATGAGTATATCTAGCAATCCGAATAAGTCAGAAAGTCATTTTCTTTGAAAAATTTAAAAGTATATGCCACGTTTTAAGGGAAAACTCATAGATTTAAAATTGCTCATTGATGGCAAATTTTCTTATATTTCCCTACATTTCTCATAGTGACTTAGCATAGTAATGGTCAATAAGTAGCTACTGAGATCTATTCCAACCTGATCCCATTTTATGAAACAAAACTATGGTTAGTCAACTTAAAAGACAAGGCTGTCAGACTGAATTAAAACTCACAAAATCCAGTTATGAAAATATTACAAAAGACACAAAACAAAAATACAAGGAAGTTGCAAGTAACTCAATAGAAAGATGAAATAGGTAAACACTGACCAGAAAAAAGTAGTCTAGCTATATTAATAAGATATATAAAAGAGATATTTAGGCAAAAAAATCATTGTTAGGGACAAAGAGGTCTGGGTACTACATAATGATAAAATGTACAATTCATTTATAAAAATAGTTCTAAGCTTGTATACATCTTATATTCCAGTCTGGAGATACATAAAGTAAAATGATAGCAAATACAGTGTTACTTCTGAGGATGAAGTGAGATAAATATATGATGATACTTTCTGTCTGAATAGGGTATTTACTATTTTATCTTCAAGATGTCCCACTTTTCTGGAAATCCAGAAATGACAATAAATACTCCAAAACAGAAGGGAGCAGATACTAAGAATTACAGGTGGTCAAAATATAGCATTTTGTAATTTTCTAGCAGAGGGAACTTGTTTTTAATCCAGAATTGGAATAATTCAATAAATTCTCTGAAATCATAAAAATGGTAGAAGAACTAGAGGAGCAACCTGACTCAATAGAAAATATTTGCTATAGACTGGTCACATAAACATTTCCCTCATTAGTGTTTTGAATCTTTTTATTCCCTAAATGTTCTTTGTACCTTCCACTATCTATTCTCAACTATTTCCTAGATTATTTTTTGAGAAAGCCACATTATGAAGAGCAGGCCTGCTAAGCTTTATTTCACCAAGTTCCTAGAACCACTCCAAGATTCTCACACTAGACTTTTTCCATACCCTTTGCCTGTGTTGGCTATTCCAAACTTCTCTTCCTTTTATGTCTTTCATTCCACCATATGACCAGCAAATGATTTTATTTCCAGGCTCATGGAAACAGGCCTTCTTTCTCTTTCTCTCTTCCTCCTTTTCCCCAACCATTCAATCTTCCCCTAAGTTCGGATTGCCCAGTTCCTTCGCGATTAGACACTCTCTCCAGCTGCACTCTTTATCAGTCCTCTCCTACCTCTCCGAGGACTCTACCATGCTCATTCCTTGCCCCACTTCAGACTTTGCAATCTTTTACTTTTTAGAGAATCTACTGTCAAATATGATCAAGTCTTTCACAATCTAAGACATGATGTTTAATCTCCTGATCTGCATAACTACTCTTTGTCTACTAAATAAAATTCTTAAACCAAAATACAGACCGGCTCTTTCTTTGCCACGTTTTCTCCTTAGTGCTCTACAGTATTTTCTGAACTCTACTGAAAATGCTCACACAAAAGTCACCGATCTCTCACAACAGCCTTCTCAAGTCATACTCCTTTTTTGTTTGTTTGCTTTGTGTTGTGTTGTTTTGCTTGGGTTCTGGGGATTAAATCCAGAACCTCATACATGCTAAGCACATGCTCTACCACTGAACTATACCCCTAGCCCCACTCCTTTCTTTTTGAAACATTTTCTTCCCTTGTTCTCTGCTATTAAATAAAGAATTCCATGAGAATTTATTGATCATTTTACAGTTTGGTCCTGTCCTTTTACTTCCACTCCCATCATGGGAAATCCTTACAATAACGGTTCCCAGTGAAATTTGCGTCTCTGTATTTATACCCCTTCACATTGTAATATTGCTATAATTTGCCATGAAAAGGTTGGGTCTATTTCTCAACGTCCTGAGCTGGCCTTATGAATGTGGCGTAAGTGCAGCGAATGTTCCAGAACCTAGATCTCAGGGCACCTTGCATCTTCTGCTTTCATTCATTTAGAAGCCAGCTGCCATGTAGAGAAGCATACCTAGACAACAGAATAAGGCTCTATGGAGAGAACTGTTTCAGCTTGCCAGCCCCTATCAAGGCCCCAAACAGGAGGCCTTGAAAGTGAGTCCTTCTTAGAGCCTCTAGTTCTAGCTAATCTATAAGTGCAGCAACATAGGTAAACCCAGGAAAGACCAACAGAAAAACTGTCCACTGCAAACAGAAATAAATCATTGTTATCACTTTGAAACACTGAGATTTGTGGTGACATGCAACACAGCAACAGATAGCTGTGATACCCAGTGGCCCGAGTCAGATGTTTTTATTATAACCTGTGCCTCCACAGGCTGCGGGTGGGGCTCAGTGGTAGAGCACTTGCTGAGCACACATGAAGCCCTGAGTTGTAATTCCAAGTACCAGAAAAAACAAAACAACAAACACCTTCCTTTTGGGCTCCCTGGCTATAAACACCCAACTTGTCTCCATCCATTACACATGATGGCTAACTTAACTTCCATCAAGTCAGCCCTTGCTTGGAAAGGTCACCGTGACCTTATTAGACTTTCTTGGTCTTTGTTTTCACTTTCTTAAAAGACACCTCTCTGGTGCATGTTAAATCAACTCTTTATTTATAATACATGGAAAAAACTCAGCCGAAGTGGTAATGATATTTAGTAACTATTTAAATTCAGTTCAAAAGGAAATTTGAATTATTTTTGGAAACAACCAAGGCTAAACTCTTATACAAAGTTGACAGATACATAAGGAAAGAAAACATCACTGGATCACTGAATATTAAGGAATTTTTTTCTTTATCAATTAAGTGCTTCTTGGTTCCTTGATATGCCTTTTTAAAGATTTGTTTTCTCAAATATGATAAAATATATAACATAAAACTCACCATTTTAACAATTTTTAAGTATATAATTCAATGGAGCTAAGTACATTCACCTTGTTGTATACTTATTACCACTATCTCTATCTCCTTCTTTTTTTTTTTTTTTTTTTTTTTTTTTTTTTTTTGGTGGTGCCGGGGATCGAACTCAGGCCCTTGTGCTTGCAAGGCAAGCACTCTAATCACTGAGCTAAATCCCCAGCCCCTATCTCCTTCTTTAGTATAGTTTATTTATTCATTTCTTTATTCCACTATCAGAACATTAAAAAAATAAGTTAAAAAATAACTATCAATGAGTCCATACTGACATAAATAAATGAAGAAATCAGTAAATGGGTAGAAGGCACACTAAAATTCCAATGAATAAATCCTTCTAGGAATGATAAAAACAGAAAGACGTGAATCTCGGCACCTGAAAAAGGCTTGGGTACAGGTGTGTGGAGTGCTGTGGGCAGCCCAGTCAGCACGGCTAAGCAAGTTTGGGAACTCTTCCACTACTTACCAGGGGAACTTCAGACAAACAGAAGCAAGACTTGGGGAAGACTTGTTCTCACCACACCTGTAAATACACCGGGGTAAGGGTTGGGAAGACCAGGTTTGGAGGAGTTCGCAAGTGAACTCAATAAACACTTGGAGTACCTTGTCAAGGAATGAGCAAAGGAGGGCTCCCATTCCATGAAACTGGCTCTAAAGCAGTGCATTAGAACCAACAATCTGAAATAAGCTTCCCCAGTTTAAAAAACTAATGTAAGAGGTATGTAGTTTAATGATAGAGGACACGTTCAGGCTGTGCAAGGTGGGGGGTGGTAGGATAGGAGAAGGAGAAATAGACAATTACCTTTAGGCTGACACCACAGTAATAACTGTGGGGAACAAGAATTTAAATAAAATTACTAAAAGTACTTTGAGAAACAGGATATTATTTGTATAGCCTTAAAGTATCTCTCAACCAGATACATAGTAATAACCAATGGAAAAATAATAACTTTAAGGTGGAAAACTTGGCAAACACTCCATTAGAGTCAAGGGCTCGAAATTGAATCACTAGTAACAAGACATTTTCAATACATACCGTCTAATATGATGCATTAGCAAAACTACAGTATCACTTCTATGGTATTGCTCAAACTGTGTAACTGATTATGAGAAAACATCAAACAAACCCAAACTCAAGGATATTTTACAAAATAATTGACAAGTGCTATTCAAAAGTAGAAAGATCATAAAAGACTATTCCAGGCAGAACTATCCCTGATTAGAGGAATCTAAGGACAGGTATCAACTAAATGTGATATGTTGTGTTGGATGTGGGATCTTATATTGGATCTAAGACCAAATAAGGACATTGATGGAAAAAAGTGGTAAAATTTAAAATAAGATCTGTGAATTAGTAAATATCATTGCAATCAGCGTTAATTCCTGATCTCAATTACTTTGAGTATGGTTATACAAGATGTTGACACTGGGAGGGAACTCAATGAAGGATATATAGAAATTCTCTGTACTAATTTTTCATTTTTTTGTAATGAGAAATATCTGAAAATAATACTTTTTAAAGTAATGGAAATAATAATACAACTTTTTAAAGTTGAAAATAAATGTTTTATTTTGCTCATAATTTCACAGGTCAGAAATGATTTAGATCAGAGTAAATATATTGCAGTATGGATGCTCATGGAGTTACATCCTGAAAAACCTATCATAACTTGAAAGTATGTCAAAAACATTGAATATAGCTAGTCTACTGAACATCATCAAACGTCATAAAAACACATACACTATATAATATCTATTTTCACACTTTCACCCTGCTGCCCTACAATCTCAAAAATATGATACATGTTGCTAACCTAGGAAAAGATCGAAACTCAAAACTTGAAGTAGTTTCTGATGAAGGAATATTGCTATCATACCATCATAAAGTTAAAAAAAATCAAGTCAAGGACCACCGTAATGGTAGAAGATTTAAGACTAGAAAACAAACTCTTCCTAAAATCAATGATCATAAGCTGGACCTAGTGGTACATACCTGAAGTCCTAGCTATTTGAGGGAAACTGCTTGAATACAGCAGTTCAGGGTCATTCAGAGCAATACAGCAAGCTATAAAAAACATTTCTAGAACTAATAAGTGACTTTAACAAGGTTGCGTGGTACAAAGTATGCATAAAATATCAACTGTATTCCTAAATACTATGAACACTTGGAATTCAAATTATTTTTAAATACACATTTTAGTCCCCAAAATATGAAATATTTGTATAAATTTAACATACGTATGACCTTTATTCTAAAAACTAAAAAGCACTGATTAAAAAAAAACCAAAGAAGTAGACTTTAATTGGAGAAACAAACCACAAACAGATAAATAGATCTATGGATTCAAGAGATCTTAAAATCTAGATAGATATTGTTATAGATATTCATAAGCTGATTCTAAAATAAATAATGAAAAAGCAAAGAAACTTGAATAGTCAAAGAAGAAAAAACATTGGAATACTCTCACAAGTAATTTTTAATACTTACTGTCAAGCTGCAGTACTGAGGGCAATGACTTCCCGATGAAAGACCGGACACTAGGGCCAACGGAACAGAATAGGGGGTGCAGAAGTAAGCCCTCACAAACATCCACTAATTTTTGACAAAAGAAGATTCAATGGAAAGAGTAGTTTGCTTGTTTGTTTGTTTGTTTTCAGTAAATCATGATGAAGAGTTGGATATCTCTAGGTAAAAGACTGACATTCACCTAATCTCACATTTTATACCAAAAACTGAATCAAAACAGAATATTACCCTAAATGTAGAATGTAAAAGTTTAACACGTCTAGAAGAAAATACAGGAGAAAGTCCGCCTGGGTTAAGCAAATCCTTGAATTAGGCAAAAAGCCTTTAGATACAACACCAAAAGTAAAATCCATGAAAGAAAGTTACAAATTGGACTTCATTAAAAAATATTTTTCTTTAAAAGATTTCTTTAAAGGTGAAAATACCAGCCATTGATTGGGAGAAAAAACTGCAAATCTTCTATCAGAGGTCTTGTATCAAGAATATACACAGAACATTTAAAACTCAACAATAAGAAAACAAATAGTGCAATTTAAAAAATGAAGAAAGGAACTAAGCAGACATTTCACCCAAAAAAAGATTATCTATATTTATATTTATATCTATATCTATATGGCATGTAAGCACTCGAAAAGATGCTTAACACCTTTCATTAGGAAAATGAAATTTAAAACCATGACATACTACTACATTCCTAATAAAATGGATAAATTTTTAAACATTGACTATACCAGTACCGACAAGGAGGCAGAGCAGCTAGAATTCTCATACACTGTTGATGGGACTGCTTGGGAAAGGATTTGGCAGTTTCTTATCAATTTAAGTGCATACCTACATTATGGCTAATAATGTCACTAATGGGTATCTACCCGAGAAATGAAAACTTGTGCTGACACATAACTGTAACAATGTTTATAGCAGCTTCATTCATAATCACCAAAATGGAAATAACCCAAATGTCCTTTAACCACTGAACGGTTGAACAAACTGTGGTCCTTTTGCATATCATACACTAATATATTTTATACATAAGAATCTATTTCTGATTTATTCAATTGGTCTTGTAGCAGTATAATTTTTAAAAGTTTTAATAAATGCAGGTTTAGGGGCTGGGGATTTAGCTCAGTGATTAGAGTGCTTGCCTTGCAAGCACAAGGCCCTGAGTTCGATCCCCGGCACCACAAAAAAAAAAAAAAAATGCAGGTTTATAATGTGTCCCACTAATGTATTTATTTCTTCTTTACATTTTCCTTTATTCAGTTATTTATGCTTTCATTTGAACTGTGTTAAGGTACCAAATTATCTCCCACCTCCCCCACAAAAATATCCTATTCCACTTAACCCTAAAAATTAATGTGTTAAGAACTGGCAACTTCTATAACATTCAATTTTCCCACTTATGATCACTGGTATGCCTCTCCATATATTCTCTTACATCACTCAGTGCACTTGACAGTTAAAACAGGTATGTATATCAGTTTCAAACATATCTTGCTGAGATAATTTCTAAGGTTTTTATCAATAATGGTAGTGGTGTCAATAGTGGTTAAAACTGTTACCTTTTTTATTATATCTTCTAATTAGCATCAGATTGTTTACAATTGTAACTTCTATTTTTAAGAATATACACAGTCATTTTATGAGTGCTTATTATCCCTAAAGAATTTCCCCCTGACTCTCTTTAAGATTTCTATTTTTAAATTACACGTCTGCCATTAAAGGTTGTATCTTTTCTGACTAACAACAGATTCTGGGTTTCCTCAACCACAGCAGCTTGTTGGTAAAACAGAACAAACTGTTTCATACAACTTTTTATCTTAATCTTTAATTCAGCCATATTATTATTAATTATAATAATTACCACTTATTACTATCAATAATGCCCCAGCCTATATTGGACACTTTTCTTTTTTTGTTTGTTTGTTTTTTGTTTTGTTTTGGTGCTGAGGATCGAACTCAGGGCCTTGTGTTTACAAAGCAGACACTCTGACCCCTGAGCTAAATCCTCAGCCCCTGGACATTTTTCCTGTGTGAACATTTAGCTTCACACAAACTTGCAAGGCCAAGTTTGTTAATAAGAAAACCAAAAGAAACTCAGTGCTTACTCAAGGTCACAGCTATAGAATAGTAAGCAGTTGAGGCAACATTCATACCCAGGTTTATCTTACTCTAATGCCCTTCCTCATTTCTCTTTACCACATCGCCTTCTTCCTTTAAAAAGAAGGTGAAGAGAAAGGGAGGGGTGCTAGCTAGTACTGTTAAGTATAGTTTTTATTCACACTGTTTTCTTTGTAAGAATCAAATGACTACCAAATGATGTGGTGGGAGGAAACACTTACTCATGCTACAAAATTAATTCTCAATTGGTGACATAGAACACCTTGCATTTGCTTTCATTTTTTAGTGCATGTTTGCAGTACATAATAATTACATTCATCATTGAGAGCTGGTACATGTACATAACATATCTTAATTATTTCCCTTCCCCTTCTCTCCCCATCCCCTTGGCCTTTTGACTGGTGAGCCTTAATATATTGTTCAGAGCCAAAGATACATACTCACAGCTTAATATGTATCTTCTGTTTACTCTATTTAAATGCACTCTTATAACTAAAATAATACCACCCATTAGTACTTCAAATACCTCCATAAAAGAAGTATGCTAATTTAAGATCAAGAATTCTAAATATGGAGAAAAAAAGAGTTGTGGATATGGACTATACTAAATTGCAACTGAATCTAGACAAAACACCTTTTGTGCTATTTTTTCCATTTAAATACACTTTTCAAAGCTTTAAGGCAACTAATTTTGCTATTTAATAAGAGTTAATTGCTTATTTTTTGAAAGACTATTTTATTCTATCAGGCCACTATCAAATTTAGAATACAGTAAAAGAATTAACCTGGTACTGTCTATAAGGCTTGAAAGAATAACTATTCTATGTCAGTATCTGCAAAGTTGGTATTCTATCTTAATAACTATTCTTGAATGAATATGGGCTTTCTCATTGATAGCATGTTTACAGTATGTCCAAATTTAAGGGGAGGCTGGGGGAGTAAGAGCAAATATAGGAATTGAATGTGAACAACTTGAAATTTGGCTCCAGGACACAGTAGAAAAAAAACCAGTCTATGAGGTCAAGGTATTTGCATTAAAATCTGAAACCACTGTTTATAGTTCTATAATTTCAAATTTCTTGACCTTGTGGTGAATTGGAATAATGATACCCACATTAAAAGGATGTTTTAAGAATTAGAAGAGACAAAGCAAACAAAAGACAAGGGAAAAAAGCATAATGGTAGCCTCTATTCTCCATCCTATATTTTTGTTATCAGCAGTCTGGCAAGTAGCATACTTAGGTGTTACTACAAATTGTAAGAAATGAGATCTAAAAGGGATCATCAGAGATCTCCAAATATATTGGAAATATTCTAAATAATTTCATTAATGTCTTGATCTTATATCTCACAGAAAGCACTAAAAGAAAATACTTCCAATTGCTTCTGAGGTTAGGACTAGATTTGCTGCCGTGTTCTGTTTATAGAGGCCTGATGAGGAACTTAAAAGCTAGAATTATTTGCTCCTGTAATGCCTGGAAGATGCATTCAGAGAAAAGAAGTACAAATAGAGCAAAAAGAAAGGTCAATTTAAAAATGTTATTCAAAGGCACCAGGGGATATAACCTACGACCTGTTTCCTAATTTTTGAAAAAGGGAACGTGGGTTGCATATACATAATTTAACATTCATACCCAACCATTCTTTTTTTTTTCTTTTTGGTGCTGGAGATCGAACTCAGGGCCTTGTGCTTGTAAAGCAAGCACTCTGATCACTGAGCTAAATCCCCAGCCCCCTCAACCATTCTTAAATACATTACTAAATGGATAGTTTGTGGGTTACTATGAATAGATATATATTGAATACATACTTAGGCCATAGTATTCTGGTATAATACATGGGGTATATTGGGGAGAATAAATAAAAAGAAAATCTACTTATGTGATTGTAGCAAAGACTGATAGAAAATAGAAGGAGAAAGTACATAATCCTGGGGTCCTAAATTCCAGGTTCAGAAACGTGTATTTGATCCTACATGGAATGATTCTTCAAGGAAGTCCCCAGTATCATCAGCTTCAAAATCACCTAGGGAGAACAGTAAAACTGATTCCTGGTTTCCACTCTAGAGGCTGGTGGAGGTACTCAGGAATATGCTTTTCTTTTTCTTTTTCTTTTTCTTTTTTTAGAAACATGCTTTTCTACAAGCTTGAGTAAGTGTGTCTTCTGTGAAAATGAAAGAGTCTTGATCAGTATAATCAATGATGTGGTTAGAGGTGCTAGAGGTAGACTTCAGAAGTAAACAACAGCAACAAAACAGCAATAATAATGACAACAGCAACTACATCTACTACTCTTAGTTGTTTTATTTATTTACTTATTACAGGCCAGGCACTGTTTTTATGCACTTTATATGCACTAACTTATTAAAAACTTATAAGAGACTTAAAAGATAAGTATAATTCTTATAATAAAGAGGATAAAATAAAGAAATGGGGTCACAGAAAAGTTAAGTAATTTTCCCAAGGTCAGATGGCCATAAAGAGTTCAGCTAGGATTAGGTTATCTTTAAGAGCACTGTGAAGGAATAATTAGAAAAGAAAGACTAAAGGGAATAATCTGTTAGTATATTATTGTAGTAATCCAACAGGAGAATCTGAGGTTGTGTACAGTAACTAGTAAAGACTGTTTCTTCAAATTTACACACAGGTTTGGCCCAGGAAACAAGATTTGTCAGTGTGTTATACAATAAAATTAAGTCTGCTTGCTTGCTTTCTGAATAAAATACTGCAAGGTAGAAAATATGACTGTCTGTACTTGTCCA